>JAVHYY010000568.1:0-43233 GCA_035221665.1 Okamejei kenojei | reverse complement strand
ACGCATTTGCCCTCTTTTATAACATTGCGGGAGCGTGCAACCTATTACAATGCTTTCATTGTTGCATTTACATCTGACTGTTTTAACCGCATCTGAACCCAAATTTATACGCGAGAGGAAACGTGTATATAGATAGGAATAAGTTAAAAATTGTACAAGGCATAGGTAAGACCAATTCTGGAGTATGGTTACAAGTTTGGTCGCCTAATTTAGTAAGGATTCAACAAAATAGAGAGAGTACAGAGAATTTACTACAAAGTTGCCTGTTCCACAACTCAGTCACAGAGAATGTTGAAACAAGTTAGGTCTTTTATCTTTGGAGCGAGAAATTAAGGTGACGTGATTGAGTCTTTAAAAAATGACAGCATATGACATCCCCGCCAAACCCGGTATTAAACTTGTGAACCTACCTGGGCTCCCATCAATATCCCGATTGTCCTTCCCTGGAGATGAAGGGAGAGAGGGGAGAGATAGTGAAGGGGGAGAATAGAGGAGGGGGGAGAGATAGAGAGAGTGAGAGAGAGTGACAGAGGAGATCGGAGAGAGAGAGAGCAATAGAGGAGAAAAAGGGGAGAGAGAATGTTGTCTGCGTTTCAGAACTAAGTTTCCAAGAAGGTTAACAAGTTAGGTCTATTTATTCTTTGAGCGCAGAAGTTAAGGGGACTTGATAGAGGTCTGTAAAATGAAAGGGATGACAAGTTTGACGTTGATCAGCATAGCCCAATGAGGTAGGGAAATCAAACAAGAGGGCAGACATGAAGAATTAAGGGACAGAAGTTGAGGTAAATGATGGGAACTTCTTTACCCAAAGAGGGTGGCTGAGTGGAATAACTTCCAGCAGAGTTGGCGGAGGCAGGACATGTAACATTTAAAAGAAAGTTGGATAGGTATATGGACGGGAAGGGATGGAGGTAATGTCTGAGTGCAGTAGAAGTGGGACTCGGAAAATAAATGGTCGGCACGACTCCAAGCCGAGAGGCCATTTTTCCGTGCTGTAATTTTGTATATTATATTTTTAAGAAGGGGACCACCCCAAAACAAGCATCACATAAAGATGGCTGCAAATGCAGGTCTGGCAGAGCATCACCAGAGACGACACCCACAGCTGTGAATGTCAGAGGCTGCCAAATTGGGAGAGAGTAGAGTGAGATATTGCTAAGACCAGCCCGAGGGAGAGGGGGGGTGGTTTAGGGTGTGGCAGGAGGATCCAGACCTTGACACTCGGATGCCACACTTGGCCATGCTTCCTAGCCCCCTTTGGCACTGACAAAATATCTCTTTCAAACCGATCTACATCCTCCTTGTTATGGAGGCCCACAGGCCAAAACTGTACACAATACTCCAGGTGTGGTCTCACCAGGGCCCTGTACAACTGCCAAAGACTCATTGCTCCTGTACACACCTTTTCTCTGTTTATCTTTTGTGGCTTTCCAATAAAATGAAAACATCTTTTACACTGTGTGGACAACACGATGTTTGAAAAAAATGTTCATCAACCAGTTTTAGCATCGTTTAGTTTGGAGATAACAGCGCGGAAACAGGCCTTCAGCCCACTGAGTCCCGTGCGCCACGATCACCCCGCTCACTAACACTATCCTACACACATCACACAACACACACACTACACACACACACACACACACACACACACACACACACACTCACACACACACACACTCACGGGGACAATTTACAATCTTTACCAGAAGTCAATTAACCTACAACCCCGCACTTCTTTGTAGTGTGGAATGACTACGGAGTGCCCGGAGAAATCCCACGCAGGTCACGGGAGGAACATGGGCACCCTGTACAGACATCACCCGTGGTCGGGATTGAACCCGGGTCCTCTGTCCCTGTGAGGCGCAACTCTACCGCAGGCCATCGTGATGACCAGACAGGGAGGAGAGGTTAATACTTCTCTCTCCCTCGTCCCTCCTCTCATTCGCTCTCTCTCTCTCTCTCTCTCTCTCCCTCCCTCTCACTCTCAATCTCTCCAAAACGTTCCTTCAAAACTTTCTCAAGTTTTCAAAACATCCCCCAAGTGTTTCCCAAACTTTTCACTTAACACTCTCTCCTCTCCTCTCTCTATCTCCCTCGCCACCCTCTTTTCCCTCTTCAACCCTTCATCATCCCCTCTATCCACCCTCCTTTTTTCTCTCCATCCCTCCCTCAATCCCAAAAAAAACAACAAAAAACACCCGGAACCAAATGCGTCGATTCGCCCTCCACCCTGACGCCTGAGACCCGCCGTCCCCTCCCGCTTTGCCAGCGCCCGTGCCCGCCCTAAATCGCCCCCCTCCCGCCGGAAGCCGCCTATGTGGACTCAAGAGGAATGCAGCTGTGAAGATCTGGTGAGGAGAAAGTGTTAGCCGCGCGGCGGGGGAGGCACAAAGCCAGCCAGTGATGCATGCATTCCCTTTAATGCAGCAGGGGAGCATGCACAGGCGCTGGCAGGCGTTCCCACACTCCAATACCTCAACACTCTTTCACTCACTTAATGTGGCCCTGCAGCCGGTTTCTGTCTATTTCCCCCTCTCTCTCCTCTCTCCTCTCTCTCTCTCTTCCCTCTCTCTCTGTCTCCCTCTCTCCCCGTCTCTCTCTCATCTCTATTCACCCTCTCTCTCAGTGCCATCTTCCTCCCCCTCTACTATAACCATATAACAATTACAGCGCGGAACAGGCCATCTCGGCCCTTCTAGTGCGAACACTTACTCTGACCTAGTTCCATCTACCTACACTCAGACCATAACCCTCCATTCCTTTCCGTCCATATACCTATCCAATTTATTTTTTAAATGATAAAATCGAACCTGCCTCCACCACTTCCACTGGAAGCCATTCCACACAGCTACCACTCTCTGAGTAAAGAAGTTTTCCCCCTCACGTTACCCTGAACTTTTGTCCCTTAATTCTTAAATCATGTTGTCTTGTTGATCTTCCCTACTTTCAATGGAAAAAGCTTATTCACGTCAACTCTATCTCTCTCATCATTTTAAAGACCTCTATCAAGCAGCCCCCCCTTAACCTTCTGCGCTGCAAGAATAAAGACCTAACTTGTTCAACCTTTCTCTGTAACTTAGGTGCTGAAACCCAACTAATCATACTCTCTCTCCCTATTCCTATTCTCCTCTCTCTGCCTCCCCTCACGCTCCCCCCCAGCCCACCCAACACTTTTACCCCCCCCCCCATTCCACCCTCTCTCTATTTCTCCCCCCTCCTCGATTTCTCCAGGGTGTGGTCTCACCAAAAAACCCTGTACAACGTACAAGTAGAACCTGCTCCAATAACTCAAATCCTTTCACTATGAATGCTATCATACGACTTCGCTTTCTTCACTGCCTGCTGCACCTGCATGCCTATCTTTCAATAATTGGTGTACCATGACACCCAGGTCTCATTGCAATCCCCCCTTTTCCTAGTTTGCCCCTTTCAGATAATAGTCAACCCTCCTGTTTTTGCCACCTAAAGGATAACCTCACATTTATCCACATTTATCTTCCCATGCAATTGCCCACTCACCAGCCTATCCAAGTCACGTTTGCAGCCTCCTAGAACCTCCTCACACCTAATCACTACCCCCCTGCTTAGTGTCATCCACAAACTTGGAGATGTTGCATTCAATTCCCTCATCCAAATCATTAATATATATTGTAAATAGCTGGGGTCCCAACACTGAGCCTTGCGGTACCCCACTAGTCACTGCCTGCCATTCTGAAGAAACCCGTTTTACTCCCACACCCTATACTCCTACCCGTTGCTTCCTGTCTGCCAGCCAGTTCTCTATCCACATCAATACTGAACCCCCACTACTGTGTGCTTTAAGTTTGTATACTAATCTCTTATGTGGGACCTTGTCGAAAGCCTTCTGAAAATCTAGATATAACACATCCACTGGTGTCTCCCTTAACTTGTTCAACTTGTTCAACCTTTCGCTGTAACTGAGGTGCTGAAACCCAGGCAACACTCTCTTCTCCGCCTCTCTGCCTCTCTCTCATCTCCCCTCTCTGCCTCTCTCTCTCCCCTCTCTCTGTCCCTCTCTCTCCTACCTCTCTTTCTCCCCCCTTTCTCTATCTCTCCTCTCTCCCTCCATCTCCAGGGAAGGACATTTTTGCTATTGAAGGGAGCCCAGCGTAGGTTAAAGTTTAATTCCCGGGATGGCGCGGGACTGTCCATATGCTGAGAGAATGGACTTGGAGCTGGGCTTGTACATCTCTGGAGTTTAGAAGGATGAGAGGGCATCTTATTGAAACATCTAAGATTATTAAGGGGTTTGGACACGCTAGAGACAGGAACCATGTTCCTGAGGTTGGGGAAGTCCAGAACCATGGGCCACACACAGTTTAAGAATAAGGGGTCAGCATTTAGGAATTAGATGAGAGATAAACTTTATTCCGCACAGGGAATTGTGAATCTGTGGCCATTTGGGACTTAGATGTGGAGAAACGTTCCCACCCAGAGAAACGTAGAAACATAGAAACATAAAAAATAGGTGCAGGAGTAGGCTCAATCAGCCCCTCGATCCTGCACCGCCATTCAATATGATGATGGCTGATCATCCAACTCAGTATCCCGTACCTGCCTTCTCTCCATAACCCCCATGATCTCTTTATCCACAAGGGCCACCTCTAACCCTCTTAAATATAACCAACGAACTGCCTCAACTACCTTCTGTGGCAGAGAAATCCACAGATATCACCACTCTCTGTGTGAAAAAAGTTTTTCTCATCTCGGTCCAAAAAGATTTCCCCCCTTATCAACTTAAACGGTGATCCCTTGTCCTGGACCTCCCCAACAACAGAACAATCTTCCTGCATCTAGCCTAATCCAACCCCTTAAGAATTTGTAAGTTTCTATAAGAATCCCCCTTAATTCTTCTAAATACTAGCGAGTACAAGCCGAGTCTATCCAGTACTTTCTTTCTTCATATGGAAGTCCTGACATCCTAGGAATCAGTCTGTTGAACTTCTCTGTACTCCCTCGATCACAAGAATGTCTTTCCTCAGTTTGGAGACCACTCACCCAGCCAATCCAACTCCACTTGCAGCCTCCTCGCCATTCTCACTCACAACTAACCCAGCTGTGATCAGCAAACTTGGAGATGTTGTATCAATTCCCTCATCCAGATCATTAATATATATTGTAAATAGCTGGGGTCCCAGCACTGATCCTTGTGTACCCACTAGTCTCTGCCCGCCATTCTGAAAATGGACCCGTTTGCTTCTACCCTTTTGCTTCCTGTCTCCAGCCAGTTCTCTATCCACATCAATAGTGAAACCCCCAATACTGAGTTGTGCTTAAAGTTTTGTATAAATTAATCTCTTGTGTGTGGGACATTGTCGAAAGCCTTCTGAAAGCCCAGATAATAACACGTCCACTGCTTCTTCCTTATTCACTCTACTAGTTTACATCCCTCAAAAATTCAATAAGATTTGTCAGACATTCTATTGTATTGTATTCAATTTATTGTCATTATCTCATTTTAAGACAACGATAATAGATTCCTATACCCTTTTGTAAATCCATGCTAACTTTGTCAATGATTTCATCCACGTTGTTTCAAATGTGCTGCTGTCCCATCTTTAATAACATGACTCTAGCAGTTTCCCCACCTACGATGTGAGACTAAGTGGTCTGTAATTCCCCGTTTCTCTCTCCCTCCCTTTTTAAAACGTGGGTTTACATTAGCTACCGTCCAATCCTCAGGAACTACTCCAGAATCTAAAGAGTTTTGAAAAATTATCACTAAGGCATCCACTATTTCTGGGGCTACTTCCTTAAGTACCCTGGGATGCAGCCTATCTGGGCCTGGGGATTTATCAGCCCTTTAATCCATTCAATTTACCTAACACCACTTTATGGCTAACCTGGATTTCACTCAGTTCCTCCCATCTCATTTGACCCGCGATCCCTGTTATTTCCGGCAGATTATTTATGTCTTCCTTAGTGAAGACAGAACCAAAGTAGTTATTCAATTGGTCTGCCATGTCCTTGATTCCCCCATAATTCACCCGTTTCTGACTGCAAGGGACCTACATTTGTTTTAACTAATCTTTTTCTCTTCACATAATCGATAAAAACTTTTGCAGTCAGTTTTTATGTTCCCTGCCAGTTTTTCTTTCATAATCCATTTTCCCTTTCCTAATTAAGCCTTTGTCCTCCTCTGTTGGACTCTGAATTTTATCCCAGTCCTCTGGTAGGCTGCTTTCTCTGGCTAAATTTGTATGCTTCAATCCTTTGCCAAACTGGGATGACAATTGTTGTCGTTCATCCATGCATTCTTTAAAGGCCTTCCATTGCCTATCCACAGTCAACCCTTTATGAATCACTTGCCAGTCGATCTTGGCCAATTCACGTCTCAGACCTTATAAATGTTACCTTTCTTTAAGTTCAGGACCGTGTTTCTGAATTAACAATGTCACACTCTCCATCCTAACGAAGAACTCAACCATATTATGGTCACTCTTGCCCAAGGGCCACGCACAACAAGGCTGCTAACTAACCTTCCTCATTACACAATACCCTGTCTAGAATAGCCTGTTCTCTTGTTGGTTCCTCTACATGTTGGTTTAGAAAACTATCCCGCATACATTCCAAGAAATCCTCTTCCTCAGCACCCCTGCCACTTTGATTCACCCAATCTATATGTAGATTGAAGTCTCCCAATATAACTGTTTTACCTTTGTTGCACGCATTTCTAATTTCCTGTTTGATGCCATCCCCAACTCCACTACTACTGTTAGGTGGCCTGTACACAACACCCACTAGCGTTTTCTGCCCCTTAGAGTTTCGCAGCTCCACCCATATCGATTCTACATCCTCCAAGCTAATGTCCTTCCTTTCTATTTTGTTAATCTCCTCTGTAACCAGCAACGCTACCCCACCTCCTTTACCTTTCTGTCTATCTCTCCTGAATATTGAATATCCCTGGATGTTCAGCTCCCAGCCTTGGTCACCCTGGAGCCATGTCTCTGTGATCCCAACTATATCATAATCATCAATAACTATCTGCACCTTCAACTCATCCACCTTATTACAAATGCTTCTTGCATTGAGACACAAAGCCTTCAGCTTGTTTTTACAACGCTCTTACTCCTTATACAATTATGTTGAAAGGTGGCCCTTTTTGAATTTTGCCCTGGATTTGTCTGCCTGCCACTTTTCACCTTGCTACCTATTGGTTCTATTCTCATTTCACACCCCTCTGCCTCTCTTTGATATTCCAGCATCTGCAGTTCCTTCTTAAGCATTTAGACAATATTGTTGTCTCGTTTATTCCATTCCATTGCGATTCTTGCAAAGAACGAATCCTTATAAATATCTGTCCTGGCCAATGGCGTTTCTATTTGCAGATCATTTTTCTTTCCTGTCTTATGTGTTGAGTACGTTATGTATCTATCTGCAGTTAGGCCCACGATTGGCAGGAATGGGTCTATGTTCACCCAAATCCTCTGTCCCAGAGAGTGGGAGAGAGGCAGAGAGAGAGAGATAGGGAGGGATAGAATAGAGAGATACACAGATAAACAGAGAGAGAGAGAGAGAGAGACGGAGAGAGAGACGGAGAGAGAGGAGAGTATGGAGAGAGGAGGGGAGAGAGAGTGAAGCAGAGAGAGAGAGACATAGAGAGAGAGAAAGAGAGAGGCAGAGATAGACAGAGAGAGAGAGGGAGAAAGCGAGAGAGAAATAGAGAGTAACAGAGAGAGAGTAGGGAGAGAGAGAGAAGGAGAGATGGGGAGAGAGAGTGAAACAGAGCGCGAGAGACATGAAGAGAGAGAGAGGCAGAGAGAGACAGAGAGAGAGAGAGAGTTAAAGAGAGAGAGAAATAGAGAGTAACAGAGAGAGAGACAGAGAGTGAGGCAGAAAGAGACAGAGAGTGAGAGAAAGAGAGAAAAACGGAGAGGGACAGAGAGAGAGGCAGAAAGAGAGAGAGATTTAGAGACAGAGAGGGAGGCAGAGAAAGAGAGCGAGGTAACAAAGTGGACAATGAAGGCATGAGAGGGGAGCCGGCCAAGGTAGACTGGAAAGGGATCCTAGCAGAAATGCCGGTGGAACAGCAATGGCAGGAATTTCTGGGCATAATCCGGAAGACACAGGATCATTTCATTCCAAAATGGAAGAAAGATTCTAAGGGCAGTAGGAGGCAACCGTGGCTCACAAGAGAAGTTTGGGATAGAATAAAACTAAAAGAAAAGATGTATAACACAGCAAACAGTAGCCGGAAGCCAGAAGATTGGCAAACTTTCATATGACAACAGAAGGAAACAAAGCGGGCAATACGGGCTGAAAAGATGAAGTACGAGGGGAAGCTGGCCAGGAATATAAAGGACAGGAAGAGAGAGAGAGAGAGAGAGAGAGAGAGGGAGAGGGAGGGACACAGAGAGAGAGGGGGGCAGAGCGAGTGGGATAAAGAGAGACAGACAGAGGGGGGGCAGAGGGAGAGGGGGGGGGGGCAGAGGGAGGGGGGGGGGGGGCAGAGGGAGAGAGGGGGGACAGAGAGAGAGTGTGTGTGTGTGAGAGAGAGAGGTACAGAGAGAGAGAAAGAAAGAGAGAGCAGGGGGACAGAGAGAGAAAGGGAGAGAGAGAGAGAGGGACAGAGAGAGAGAGAGAGAGAGGGGGAGAGAGAGAGAGAGAGAGAGAGAGAGAGAGAGAGACAGAGGGGGACAGAGAGAGACATGGAGAGAGAGAGACAGAGAGAGAGAGAGAGCGGCACATAGAGAGAGTGTTAGAAAGAGAGAGACAGAGAGGGAGAGCGAGAGAGGGACACAGAGAGGGAGGGATAGAGAGAGAGAGAGAAAGAGACAGGCAGTGCGAGAGAGAGAGAGAGGGACAGAGAGAGAGAGAGAGGAACAGAGAGAGAGAGAGGGGGCGGAAAGAGAGAGAGACAAAGAGGGAGAGACACAGACAGAGAGACAGAGAGAGAGCGACAGTGAGAAAGTGCTGGAGTAACTCAGCGGGTCAGGCAGCATCTGTGGTGAAGATAGACACAAAGTGCTGGAGTAACTTAGCGGGTCCGGCAGCATCTGTGGAGAGAATGAATGGGTGACATTTTGGGTTGAGACCCCTCTTTGGTTTAGTTTAGTTTAGAGATGCAGCACGGGGAGTCCGCGCCGACCAGCGATCACCCCGTACACTAGCACTATCCTACGCACATTAGGGACAATTTAACAATTTTGCGGAGGCCGATTAATCCACAGCCCTGAACGTCTTTGAAATGTTGGTGGAAGTTGTCAACACCCAATTAGATCCTGACTCAAAACTAATAATATTTGGAATATCAGAACAAAGTCTAACACTTACTACAAGCCGACTATAGTATAATAATTGGGAAAAAATTAATATTACAAATTTGGAAAAGTCCGATAACACCCACAATTAAAATGTGCATTATGAAAATGTCGGAGACTCCACATTTGGAAAGAATCAGACTTATCTTAATGGACAAACAAGAACTTTATATCAGGATATGGTCTCTATTTGTTGATTATTTGAAGGGGCGAACTGGTTCGGCACGAGAACCTGACAAGCTCGAATCAAGGATTAGATGCATCTATATACTTTATAATTTACAAACATATCTCCAATGTTGTATTATTAGTAAATTATTCCATTCTTCTTTATCATACTATTATTATTCTTTCTTTATTATTTTCTATCTATAAAAAAAAAGACAGAGAGAGACAGAGAGAGAGAGAGGGAGAGAGAGACAGAGAGGGAGAGAGAGAGAGATACTGAGAGAGAGACAGAAAGAGAGAGAGAGATGCGAGAGAGAGACAGCGACTGACACAGAGAGAGAAAGAAAGAGAGAGCGAGACGGACAGAGAGAGAGAGAGAAGAGAGAGAGAGAGAGATACACACAGAGAGACAGAGAGAGATACAGAGAGAGACAGAGAGAACGAGAGGCAGAGAGAGAGAGACAGAGAGAGACAGGTACAGAGAGAGAGAATCAAATAAACAGAGAAAGAGAGAGAGATAAAGAGAGAGAGAGAGAGGGAGAGACAGACAAAGAGAGAGAGAGAGAGAGAGAGAGAGAGAGAGGAGTGAGAGAGGTCAGAGAGAGAGAGGGGGACAGAGAGAGGCAGAAAGAGAGAGAAACAGTTAGAGACAGAGACACAGGGAGTTATAAAAAGAGAAAGCAACAGAGAAAAATACAGAGAGAGAGAAAGACATAGAGAGACAGAGAGAGAGAGACAGACAGAGACAGACACAGAGAGAGAAAGAAAGAGAGAGAGCGAGAGAGAGAGAGAGTGAGTGAGAGAGAGAGAGAGAGAAAGAAAGAAAGAGACAGACAGATACTCACAGAGACAGAGAGCTACAGAGTGAGAGAAAGAGAATGAGAGAGCAGTTAGAGACAGACAGAGAGAGACACACACACACACAGGGACAGAGAGACATAAAGAGAGAGAGAGAGAGAGAGAGACAGACAGACAGACAGAGAGAGAAACAGAGATAGCGATAAGGAGAGAGAGACAGAGAGAAACACAGAGAGTTAGACAGAAAGAGACAGAGAGAGATGGAGAGAGATGGAGAGAGACGGAGAGACAATGAGACAGAGAAAGTGAGACAGAGCAAGAGAGACAGACAGAGAGAGACAGTGAGAGAGACTGACAGAGAGAGAGAGACATAAAGAGGGAGAGACAGACAGAGAGACAGACAGACAGAGAGAGCAAACAGGCAGAGAGAGAGAGAGAGAGACAGACAGCGAGATAGACTAGAGAGGGACAGACAGAGAGAGAGAGAGACAGAGATAGACAGAGAGAGGGACAGAGAGAGAGACAGAGAGGGAGACAGAGAAAGAGAGGGAGAGAGAAAGAGAGACAAAGAGCATGAGAGAGAGAGAGAGACAGAAAAAAATATTAAGCAGTCATTAAATAATTGATAATATTAATAATATTAGCAATGTATGACTGTTATACATGAAATGATCTTGTTTTGTAAATGCTTCTAATAAAAAAATACATTTAAAAAATGTTGGAGGAAACTGGAGCACCCTGAGTAAAAACCCACGCACGTCAAGGGGAGAACGTACAAGCTCCACACAGACAGCACCCGTAGTCAGGATCGAGCCCGGGTCTCTGGCGGTGAGGCAGCAACTGTACCGCTGCGCCACTGTGCCGCACAGAATTATATAACGGTTTCCTCCGCCATAAACGCACCCAATATGTGCTAGTAATGTCCTGTTTGCCAGCTTGTTGACCCTCTGTGTTCCCCTCGTGCAGGGTTTAGGAGCCGTTGCTGAGGACAGAGTGACCGGGAGATGAGTGGCCATTGAGGGCGGCCAGGGTGCTTGTGAGCACCTTCTCCCCATCTGCTCGGTGTGCGGGCTGAGCTTCAAGGGGCTGAGCTTCGTTGGAGGACCACATGACGGGGCACAACAAGGAGAAGCGTTATGAATGCGACGTGTGTGGCAAGGCCTGGCTGAAGCCGAGCCTGCTGGAGGCACACCGGCGGGAGCACACGGGAGAACGCCCCTTCGATTGCTCGGAGTGTGGCAAGAGCTTCACCAACAACGGCAGCTTGCTGCGGCACAACCACGTGCACTCCAGTGACAGGCCCTTCACCTGCTCTGACTGCGGCAAAGGCTTCAAGTCGTCACGTGAGCTGAAGCAGCACAGGCGCCTGCACACCGGGGAGCGCCCCTACACCTGCAGCGACTGTGGCAAGAGCTTCACTCAGTCCAACAACCTGCTGGTGCACCAGCGCACCCACACCGGGCAGCGCCCCTACACTTGCAGCGACTGCGGCAAGAGCTTCACTCAGTCCAGCACCCTGCTGGTGCACCAGCGCATCCACACCGATGAGCACCCCTACACCTCCTCCAACCTGCTCAAGCACAAGTTCAACCACACTAGCGAACGTCCCTACACCTGCGCCCAGTGCGGCAAGGGCTTCACCAAATCCAGCACTCTGCTGGTGCACCAGCGCATCCACACCGGCGAGCGCCCCTACACCTGCACCCAGTGCGGCAAGGGCTTCACCCAGTCCGGCAACCTGCTGTCCCACCAGCGCACCCACACCGGGGAGCGCCCCTACACCTGCGCCCAGTGCAGCAAGAGCTTCACCCATTCCAGCACCCTTCTGTCCCACCAGCGCTCCCACACCGGGGAGCGCCCCTACACCTGCGCCAAGTGCGGCAAGAGCTTCATCCGCTCCGGGACCCTGCTGGTCCATCAGCGCACCCACACCGGGGAGCGCCCCTACACCTGCACCCAGTGCGACAAGGGCTTCACCCGCTCCGGGACCCTGCTGGTGCATCAGCGCACCCACACCGGGGAGCGCCCCTGCACCCAGTGCGGCAAGGGCTTCACCCAATCTTCCAAGCTGCTGTCCCACCAGCGCGTGCACGCCGGCGATTGTCCCGTCCCCAGCCCGGAGTGTGGAGAACGCTTTGCCATGGCCTCCCACGCCCTGCCTCACCAGCCTGTGCACACCAGTGGCCAGCCCTACGACTGCCCGTACTGCGGTGAGGAGTTTGACAGCTCGCGGGGGTTGCGGCAGCACCGGCGGACACACACCGGCGAGCAGCTGCTCCCACTGTGACAAGAGAGCATGGGGGCTGGGGGAGCACCAGCGGGTACACACCGGAGAGAGACGCTTTGTGTGCGCTGAGTGTGGCAAGGGTTTCACCCGCATGTCCAGCCTGTGGCAGCACCGGCGTACCCACAGCAGTGAGCGCCCCTTCCCCTGTCCTGTGGTAAGGGCTTCACCCACCTTGACCACCTGCTGGAGCACCGGCGAGTCCACACCGGCCAGCGCCCCTTCACCTGCCCGCTCTGTGGCAAGGCTGCCTGATTCTCCAGCCTGCTGGCACACCGCCACGTGGATAGATAGGCGCTGTTTAGGTAGACACAAAATGCTGGAAGGAATGGGTAACGTTTCGGGTCACTTCAGTCACCCATTCCATCTCTCCAGAGATGCTGCCTGTCCCGCTGAGTTACTCCAGCACTTTGTGTCCTTTATTGTAAACCAGCATCTGCAGTTCCTTGTTTTGAAACTATTCTGGTTAACCATCTCTGCACCTTCCCCAAAGCCTCCACATCAGTCCTGTAAAGGAGTGACCAGAACTGTATGCAATACTCCAAATGCTACCTGACCAATGTCCCTTCAAGCTGCACATTTGCATTCCTCTCTCTCCCCCTCCCTCCGCGCTCCCCCCCTCGTACACAAATTCTCTCCACTCCACACTCTCGTGCCCCCCTCCTCTCTCACACACTCCGTCTCCGCTCCCTGCCTCTCACACACACTCGCTCCCTGTGTCTTCCCCACCCCCTCTCTCTGTCCCTCTCTCTCACACACACACACCCTCTCTCTGTCCCACTCTCTCACGCACACACTCCCGCTCTCTCTCTCTCGCACACACTCCCTCTCTCTCTGCAGCATCTGCAGTTCCTTCTTAGGCATTCTAAAGTGTTTTTTTTTTAAAGAAAGTTTTGACTTCTTGGCCTTATGTAACAAATAAAGCAAGTTTATCCTGACGTCACTCTGAAAGAGTTTAATTTGGTCAAGTTTGGTCTGTAAATTAAAAAAGGAAATTTGTTGAAAAACAGAAAGCAGTCAAATTTAAAAGAGAATTTCCCCAGCAGAATAATGTCTGGGAACATCTTAAAAGCTTGGTTTATACTAATCATTGAAACAATGTATTAACAATGTATTAACATAGAGATGTATTGTCTGAGGACAGCACCATATTAGATATCTGTCTGAACTGCCTGTCCCACTCGAGAAGCACTGAGCAACGTGTGTGCTCTTTGTAGATCTCGCCACTCCCGTCTGACAAATTGATTAAAAGATTGCTTTGGTTTACCTTTAACAATTTTGTTGCTGTCTGCTTTCTTTAAGAGATGAACTTTGACAACCATGCTCTTTGGAATTCTGCAAGGTTCATGTTGTGTTATCAATAATGAAAGGAAATGCCAACCATCTCCAGAAATGAAAAGAGATTATTCTCGCCTCCATGCATATCTGTAGCCCTAGGACAGTTGCACACCTCCCCACTACTTCAAAGATAGTTCCTGCACTTGACAATATCGTTTGGTGACAAAACCTCTTCCAATCCACCAAATCCCTCAGGGAATGCCCCTGCCCCGTCTTTGAAAAGCGCCTGGTCCTGATGGTATACCAGGTCGTGTTCTAAACACCTGTGCGGACCAACTGGCTGGAGTTTTTACGGACATTTTCAATCTCTCATTTCTGAGTTCTGAGGTTCCCACCTGCTTCAAAAGGGTATCAATTATACTGGTGCCCAAGAAGAGCAAGGTGACGTGCCTCAATGACTATCGACCTGTGGCACTAACGCCTGTGGTGATGAAGTGCTTCGAGAGGTTGATCATGGCACAAATCAACTCCTACCTCGTCAAAAACCTGGACCCACTGCATTTTAAAGTTTGCAATCATAGTGATACATGGTAGTGTTTGTTCGGACATCAATATACAGCGCAGACGGGAAGTGGTCAAGATGAAACTTTTAATTATATAGATTATGTGTTCTTTTTAAGTGTATCGCTGCTGGTAAATTCATTTCACTGCATGTGATGTCCATGGGACGAATAAAAGTGACATTGACTGACTTTGAAGGGGAGATCCCTCACAAGTGGGGAGATCCCTCATCCCAGGTGGGAAGCTCATCTGCAACGACCTGGTTCAGGAATAGCTACTTCCCCACAGCCATCAGGCTGTTAAACTTGGCTCGGGCAAAACTTTGAACATTAATACCCCTCCACCTGTTATTTGCACTTTATTAATGTATTAATTAATGTGTGTATTTACGTATATAATTGTAGTCAATACCTACTATGTTCTGTTGTGCTATGCAAAAAAAGAATTTCATTGTCCTGTCAGGGACACATGACAATAAACTCTTTTGACTTTGACTTTGAGCGCTGCAGAGCCATCAAGAGAAGACCCGGTGGTGGACGCTCGAGGCCGGGCGGGTGGTGAGTGCCAGAGATCGGTCGAGGAAACAACGCTGAGAGAACAAAGAGGGACCCGGCGTGGGGGAGGGGGGAGCGCCGTGAAGAAAGGGGGACCATTGCGGATCCTAATGAACACTTCTTAACTTTGTCTGTGCCCTTTAGGAGGAGACTCATTGCATACCTTGTGTATGGTACTCAAAACAAAGAATCCCACTTTGACATATCACCTGTGATAATACAGTATACTTCGTTCATTCATCTCATGCAGGGGAGAATGCTCATCACAGCGGGAAGTCCCTCACACATGAGGAGAGATCCCTCACACAAGACACAGAATGCAAGACAAAGAATCTCACCGTGACATGTCAAGAGTCAAGAGTGTTTTTGTCATATGTGCCAGGTTGAACAATGACATTCTTACTTGTGACTTAATGTATGTATCTTAAACTTAAAGTAGGTTAAAGTATCATCCATTCATTTATTCCTTTAACCATTCATTCATTGATTGATTCATTCATTAATTTATTTGTCTATTCTTCATTCATTTATCCACTCATTCACCCATTCATTCATCCATTCATCCATTCATTTATCCATTCCTTCATTCATTCCTTCATTCATTCATCAATTCATCCATTCCTTCATTCATTCCTCCGTTCCTTCATCCATTCATTCATCCATTCATTCAACCATTCCTTCATTCATTCCTTCATTCATTCCTTCATTCATTCATCCATTCCTTCATCCATTCATTCATTCATCCATTCATCCATTCATCCATTCATTCATCCATCACATGCACCCTCCCGCAGATGCTGCCTTACCCGCACGTGGGAAATCTTCTGTTGCTGCTCGGACTTCATGCGCAGTACCGTGAGCTTCCTCCTGGTGGCTGCGTCCATGGATGCCTTCAGCTTGCTCTGGTGGTAGACGTAAGCACATCTTCTGCCATTCGTGACAGCACTGTCCCTTCGGCCCATCAGGCTCATACCCGCCACAAACGGCTCGATTGTAATCATGTACAGTCTTTCCGCTGACTGGATAGCACGCAACAAAAGCTTTTCACTGTACCTCGGTACACAAGACAACAATCAACTCCACAATAAACTCAACAGTAATAAACTCAATAAACTCAAAAACCTGTTAAATGTACCTCGCTGCACGTGACAATAAAAACACATCTCAATAATAAGCTCAATAAACATAAAAGCTTTTCACTGTACCTCGCTACGCGTGACAATAATAAATTCAACTCAATAATAAAATCAATGCAAGTTAACTCAACAAATACTAGTCCCTTAATAATCACTTTTACCTGCACTTCACAGCTTTCTCTGCCTCAGATTCAAATGCTCACCTACTTTCAGAAGGCTTAATGCAAACTTAAAGCACACGGTATAGGGGGTTCAGTATTGATGTGGATAGACAACTGGCTGGCAGACAGGAAGCAAAGAGTAGAAGTAAACAGGTCCTTTTCAGGATGGCAGGCAGTGACTACTGGGGTACCGCAAAACTCAGTGCTGGGACCCCATATATATTAATGATTTGGACGAGGGAATCGAATGCAACATCTCCAAGTTTGCAGATAACACAAAGCTGGGGGGCACGTTAGCTTTGAGGAGGATGCTAGGAGGCTGCAAGGTGACTTGGATAGGTTGGGTGAGTGGGCAAATGCATGGCAGATGCAGTATAATGTGGATAAATGTGAGGTTATCCACTTTGGTGGGACAAACAGGAAAGCAGACTATTATCTAAATGGTGGTCGATTCGGAAAAGGGGAGATGCAGCGAGACCTGGGTGTCATGATACACCAGTCATTGAAAGTAGGCATGCAGGTGCAGCAGGCAGTGAAGAAAGCGAATGGTATGTTAGTATTCAAAGCAAAGGGATTTGAGTATAGGAGCAGGGAGGTACTACTGCATTTGTACAGGGTCTTGGTGAGACCACACCTGGAGTATTGCGTACAGTTTTGGTCTCCAAATCTGAGGAAATACATTCTTGCCATAGAGGGAGTACTGAGAAGGTTCACCAGACTGATTCCTGGGATGTCAGGACTTTCATATGAAGAAAGAATGGATAGACTTGTCTTGTACTCGCTAGATCTTATAGAAACTTACAAAATTCTTAAGGGGTTGGACAGGCTAGATACAGGAAGATTGTTCCCGATGTTGTGGAAGTCCAGAACAAGGGGTCATAGTTTAACGATAAGGGTGAAGTCTTTTAGGACCGAGATGAGAAAAACATTTTTCACACAAAGTGTGGTGAATCTGTGGAATTTTATTTCGAAGTCACGTGAGTGACTGCGTGAAGGCCGTCAGTCCGCTTGCGCGTCATTTACGTCTGAAGCATGCGCCAACGACTGACTGGCAGGCGTGTCGCATCCTTCCAGCGGTAAGTTTAAGAAACCCAGGTAAGTGTTTTCAAAAACTACTCTGCGGCCATTTTGGCGGGTTCATTATTTCTTGCCTTTCTAGCGAGTGGAACCTACCATGTCGAAGGTGAGGAGAATGTCTGCGGGGAAGCCGGCTACAGAAGACCGCGGAGGTGCGGGTGGCGAGCGACTGCCCGAATCACCTTCCAGGCCACTGGTGGTGGAACCACCGGCAGCAGACCTGCTGTTAAAGAAGGAACTGCAGATGCTGGAAAATGGATGGTACACAAAAGGCTGGAGAAACTCAGCGGGTGCAGCAGCATCTATGGAGCGAAGGAGATAGGCAACGTTTCAGGCCAAAACCCTTCTTCAGACTGATGGGAGGTGGGGGGGGGGGGGGGGAGATGAAAGGAAAAAGGGAGGAGGAGCCCGAGGGTTGAGAGAGAGGTGGGAAGGGGAGGAGACAGCAAGGGTTAACAGAATTGAGAAAATTCAATGTTCATGCCCAGAGGATGCAGACTCCCCAAGCGGAATATGAGGTGCTGTTCCTCCAACTTGCAGTGTTGGCCGTGGAGGAGGCCCAGGACAGAGAGGTCGGATACGGAATGGGGGGGGGGGGGGAGTTGAAGTGCTGAGCCACCGGGAGATGGGGTTGGTTATTGTGGACCGAGCGGAGGTGTTTGGCGAAACGACCGCCAAGCCTCCGCTTGGTCCCTCCGACATAGATCAGCTGGCATCTAGAGCAGCGGATGCAGCAGACCTGGTGCCTGAGGAGAGTAACGTGGCAGTCCCGCAGGGGCGCAAGGCCACTCACAAGTCTGCCAGGCCCGTAGACTCAGACGAGTCCGGGCCGGAGGGATCCCCTCCTCCAGGTCCTGACAGGATATTCCCTAGGACATTGAGGGAAGCTAGTGTAGAAATAGCAGGAGCTATGACAGAAATATTTCAAATGTCATTAGAAACGGAAATAGTGCCAGAGGATTGGTGTACTGCGCATGTTGTTCCATTGTTTAAAAAGGGTTCAAAGAATAAACCTAGCAATTAGAGACCTGTTAGTTTGACGTCAGTGGTGGGCAAATTAATGGAAAGGATACTTAGAGATAATATATATAAGCATCTGGATAAACAGGGTCTGATCAGGATCAGTCAACATGGATTTGTGCCTGGAAGGTCATGTTTGACAAACCTTCTTGAATTTTTTGAAGAGGTTACTAGGGAAATTGATGAGGGAAAAGCAGTGGATGTTGTCTATGTGGATTTCAGTAAGGCCTTTGACAAGGTTCCCCATGGAAGGTTGGTTAAGAAGGTTCAATCTTTGGGTTTTAATGATGGAGTAGCAAGATGGATTCAACAGTGGCTGAATGGGAGATGTCAGAGAGAAATGGTGGATGGCTGTTTGTCAGGTTGGAAGCCGGTGACCAGTGGGGTGCCTCAGGGATCTGTGTTGGGTCCACTGTTGTTTGTCATGTACATCAATGATCTGGATGATGGGGTGGAAAATTGGATAAGTAAGAATGCAGATGACACTAAGATAGGTGGTGTTGTGGATAATGAAGTAGATTTTCAAAGTCTACAGAGAGATTTGGGCCATTTGGAAAAGTGGGCTGAAAGATGGCAGATGGAGTTTAATGTTGATAAGTGTGAAGTGCTACATCTTGGCAGGACAAATCAAAATAGGACGTACAAGGTAAATGGTAGCGAATTGAGGAATGCGTTGGAACAGAGGGATCTAGGAATAACTGTGCATAGTTCCCTGAAGGTGGAATCGCATGTAGATAGGGTGGTAAAGAAAGCTTTTGGTGTGCTGGCCTTTATAAATCAGAGCATTGAATATAGAAGTAGGGAAGTAATGTTAAAATTGTACAAGGCATTGGTAAGTCCAATTCTGGAGTATGGTGTACAATTTTGGTCGCTTAATTATAGGAAGGATGTCAACAAAATAGAGAGAGTACAGAGGAGATTTACTAGAATGTTGCCTGGGTTCCAGCAACTAAGTTACAGAGAAAGGTTGAACAAGTTAGGTCTTTATTCTTCGGAGCGCAGAAGGTTAAGGGGGGACTTGATTGAGGTATTTAAAATGATGAAAGGGATAGACAGAGTTGACGTGGATAAGCTTTTCCCATTGAGGGCAGGGAAGATTCAAACAAGAGGGCATGGCATGAGAATTAAGGGACAGAAATTTAGGGGTAATATGAGGGGGAACTTCTTTACTCAGAGAGTGGTGGCTGTGTGGAATGAGCTTCCAGCAGAAGTGGTGGAGGCAGGATCAATTTTGACATTTAAAAGTAAAGTGGATAGGTATATGGACGGGAAGAGAATGGAGGGGTATGATCTGAGTGCAGGTAGATGGGACTAGGGGAAAATAAATGTTTGGCACGGACTGGAAGGGCCGAAAGGGCCTCTTTCCGTGCTGTAATTGTTATATGGTTATATGGTTATATGGTTATGTGACAAGTAAAATGGATGAAGGGTGCTAGTGGATGTAGTGTATCTAGTCTTTCAGAAAGCCTTTGATAAGGTTCCGCATGGGAGACTTGTGACTAAAATTAGAGCACATGGTACTGGGGGGGGGGGGTAGGGTGTTGACATGGATAGAGAATTGGTTGGTAGACCGGAAGCAAAGAGTAGGAGTGAATGGGTCCTTTTCAGAATGGCAGGCAGTGGCGAGTGGAGTGCCGCAAGGCTCGGAGTTGGGGCCACAACTGTTTACCATATATATTAATGATTTGGAAGAGGGGATTAGGAGCAACACTAGCAAGTTTGCAGATGACACAAAGCTGGGTGCCAGTGTGAACTGTGAAGAGGATGGTAGGAGGTTGCAGAGTGACCTGGAAAGGTTGAGTGAGTGGGCAGATGAATGGCAGATGCAGTATAATATAGATAAATGTGAGGTTATCCACTTTGGCGGCAAAAACAGATTATTATCTCAATGGGGTTAGGTTAGGTAAGGGGGAGGTACAGCGAGACCTGGGTGTCCTTGTACACCAGTTACTGAAAGTTGGCGTGCAGGGACAGCAGGCAGTGAAATAAAGCTAATGGAATAACCATATAATAACCATATAACCATATAACAATTACAGCACGGAAACATGCCCTCTCGGCCCTTCCAGTCCGTGCCGACCATTTGTTTTCCCCTAGTCCCATCTACCTGCACTCAGACCATACCCCTCCATTCTCTTCACGTCCATATACCTATCCACTTTACTCTTAAATGTTAAAATCGATCCTGCCCCACCACTTCTGCTGGAAGCTGATTCCACACAGCCACCATCCTCTGAGTAAAGAAGTTCCCCCTCACGTTACCCCGAAACCTCTGTCCCTTAATTCTCATGTCATGCCCTCTTGTTTGAAACTTCCCTACCCTCAATGGAAAAACGTATCCACGTCAACTCTGTCTATCCCTTTCATCATTTTAAAGACCTCAATCAAGTCCCCCCTGAACCTTCTGCGCTCCAAAGAATAAAGACCTTTCTCTGTAACATAGTTGCTGGAACCCTGGCAACATTCTAGTAAATCTCCTCTGTACTCTCTCTATTTTGTTGACACCCTTCCTAAAACGAGGCGACCAAAATTGTACACCATACTCCAGAATTGGTCTTACCAATGCCTTGTACAATTTTTAACATTACTTCCCTACTCCTATATTCAATGCTCTGATTTATAAAGGCCAGCACACCAAAGGCTTTCTTTACCACCCTATTTACATGCGATTCCACCTTCAGGGAACTATGCACAGTTATTCCTAGATCCCTCTGTTCACAGCATTCCTCAATTCCCTACCATTTACCATGTACGTCCTATTTTGATTTGTCCTGCCAAGATGTAGCACTTCACACTTATCAGCATTAAACTCCATCTGCCATCTTTCAGCCCACTTTTCCAAATGGCCCAAATCTCTCTGTAGACTTTGAAAATCTACTTCATTATCCACAACACCACCTATCTTAGTATCATCTGCATACTTACTTATCCAATTGTCCACCCCATCATCCAGATCATTGATGTACATGACAAACAAACAGTGGACCCAACACAGATCCCTGAGGCACCCCACTGGTCACCGGCTTCCAACTGACAAACAGCCATCCACCATTACTCTCTGACATCTCCCATTCAGCCATTGTTGAATCCATCTTGCTACTCCGCCATTAACACCCAAAGATTGAACCTTCTTAACCAACCTTCCATGGGGAACCTTGTCAAAGGCCTTACTGAAATCCATAGAGACAACATCCACTGCTTTACCCTCATCAATTTCCCTAGTTACCGCTTCAAAAAATTCAAGAAGGTTTGTCAAACATGACCTTCTAGGCACAAATCCATATTGACTGTTCCTGATCAGACCCTATAATTGTTAGGTTTATTCTTTGACCCTTTTTAAACAATGGAACAACATGCGCAGTACGCCAATCCTCCGGCACTATTCCCGTTTCTAATGACATTTGAAATATTTCTGTCATAGCTCCTGCTATTTCTACACTAACTTCCCTCAATGTCCTAGGGAATATCCTGTCAGGACCTGGAGACTTATCGACTCTTATATTTTTCAAAAGTGTCAGTACTTCCTCCTCTTTGAATCTCATAGTTTCCTTAGCTACTCTACTCTTTCCCTTTAACTCACCGAGTTCAATATCCTTCTCCTTGGTGAATACCGAAGAAAAGAAATTGTTCAATATCTCCCCCATCTCTTTTGGCTCTGCAGATAGCTGTCCATCAATGTTGGCCTTCATAACAAGACGATTTCAGTACAGGAGTAAAGAGGTTCTTCTGCAGTTGTATTGGGCTCTGATGAGACCAAATCTGGAATACTGTGTACAGTTTTGGTCTCCTAATTTGAGGAAGGATATCCTTGTGATTGAGGCAGTGCAGCGTAGGTTCACGAGATTGATCCCTGGGATGGCGGGACTGTCATATGAGGAAAGACTGAAAAGACTAGGCTTGTATTCACTGGAGTTTAGAAGGATGAGGGGGGATCTTATAGAAACATATAAAGTTATGAAAGGACTTATAAAGGTCTTAGAATAAAGGGGAGATCATTTAAGACTGAGCTGAGAAAAAACTTTACCCAGAGAGTTGTGTGAATTTATGGAATTCCCTGCCACAGAGGGCGGTGGAGGCCAAGTCACTGGATGGATTTAAGAGAGAGTTGGATAGAGCTCTCGGGACTAGTGGAATCAAGGGATATGGAGAGAAGGCAGGCACGGGTTATTGATAGGGGATGATCTGCCATGATCACATTGAATGGTGGTGCAGGCTTGAAGGGGCGAATGGCCTCCTCCTGCACCTATTTTCTATGTTTCTATGTTTCACCCGTCCCGACGTAGTGCAGTATATGGAGTGCAGCAGCAGCAGCAAGGGGAAAGACAGGACGGTAGACTATTATCTCAATGGTGGCAAATTAGGAAAAGGGGAAATGCAACGAGACCTGGGTGTCATGGTACACCAGTCATTGAAAGTAGACATGCAGGTGCAGCAGGCCGTGAAGAAAGCACATGGTATGTTAGCATTCATAGCAAAATGATTTGAGTATAGGAGCAGGGAGATTCTACTGCAGTTGTACAGGGTTTTGGTGAGACCACACCTGGAGTATAGCATTCAGTTTTCGTCTCCAAATCTGAGGAAAGACATTCTTGCCATAGAGGGGGTACAGAGAAGCTTCCCTCGTAAATATAGCCAATGAACTAGCCTCAATTACCTTCTGTGGCAGAAAATTCCAGAGACTCACCACTCTCAGTGTGTAAAATGTTTTCCTCATCTCGGTCCTAAAGGAATTCCCCCTTATCCTTAAACTATGAACCCTTGTTCTGGACTTCCCCAACATCGGGAACAATCTTCCTGCATCAAGCCTGTCCAACCCCTTAAGAATTTTGTAAGTTTCCATAAGATCCCCACTCAATCTTCTAAATTCTAGCGAGTACAAGCCAAGTCTATCCAGTCTTTCTTCATATGAAAGTCAAGACATCCCATGAATCAGTCTGGTGAATATTATCTGCACTCCCTCTGTGGGAAGAATGTCTTTCCTCAGATTAGGAGACCAAAACTGTACGCAATCCTCCTGGTGTGTTCTCACCAAGACCCTGTGCAACTGCAGTAGAACCTCCCTGCTCCTATACTCAAATCATTTTGCTATGAATGCTAACATACCGCTTTCAATGGCTGGTGTACCATGACACCCAGGTCTCGTTGCATTTCCCCTTTTCCTAATCGGCCACCATTCAGATAATAGTCTACCCTCCTGTTTTTACCACCAAAGTGGATAACCTCACATTTATCCACATTATACTGCATCTGCCATGCATTTGCCCACTCACCCAAGCTATCCAAGTCACCTTGAGCCTCCTAGCATCCTCCTCACAGCTAACATTGCCCCCCAGCTTCGTGTCATCCGCAAACATGAAGATGTTGCATTCAATTCCCTCATCCAGATCATTAATATATATTATAAATAGCTGGGGTCCCAGCACTGAGTCTTGCGGTACCCCACTAGTCACTGCCTGCCATCCTGAAAAGGACCCATTTACTCCTACTCTTTGCTTCCTGTCTGCCAGCCAGTTCTCTATCCACATCAATACTGAACCCCCAATACCGTGTGCTTTAAGTTTGCATTAAGCCTTCTGAAAGTAGATGAGCATTTGAATCTGAGCATCTGAGGCAGAGAAGGCTGTGAAGTGCAGGTAAAAGTGATTATTAAGGGATTAGTATTTTGTTGAGTTCACTTGCGTTGATTTTATTACTGAGTTGAATTTATTATTGTCACGGGCAGCGAGGTACAGTGAAAAGCTTTTATGTTTATTGAGGTTATTATTGAGACGTGTTTTTATTGTCACGTGTAGCGAGGTACATTTAACAGGTTTTTGAGTTTGTTGAGTTTATTACTGTTGAGTTTATTGTGGAGTTGATTGTTGTCTTGTCTACCGAGGTACAGTGAAAAGCTTTTGTTGCGTGCTATCCAGTCAGCGGAAAGACTGTACATGATTACAATCGAGCCGTTGATGGCGCTATGAGCCTGATGGGCCGAAGGGACAGTGCTGTCACGAGTGGCAGAAGATGTGCTTACGTCTACCACCGGGGCAAGCTGAAGGCATCCATGGACACAGCCACCAGGAGGAAGCTCATGGTACAGCGCATGAATTCCGAGCAGCAACAGAAGATTTCCGACGTGCGGATAAGGCAGCATCTGCGGGAGGGTGCATGTGATGGATGAATGAATGGATGGATGAATACATGAAGGAATGAAGGAATGGATGAATGAATGAATGAATGAATGAATGAATGAATGGATGAAGGAATGGATGAATTAATTAATTAATTAATTATGAATTGATTAATTAATTAATGGGAATGATGAATGGATGAATGGATGAATGAAAGTATGGATGAATGGATGAAGGAATGAATGAATGGATGAATGAAGGAATGGATGAATGAATGAAGGAATGAATGAATGAATGAATGAATGAATGAATGAATGAAAGAATTCATGAATGAATGAATGAATGAATGAAGGAAGGAAGGAAGGAATGAAGGAAGGAATTGATGAATGAATGAATGGATGAATGAATGGGTGAATGAATGAATGAAGGAATGGATGAATGAATGAATGAATGAATGAAGGAATTTATGAAATTGAATATAGGAGTAAGGAAATAATGTTAAAATTGTACAAGGCATTGGTAAGACCAATTCTGGAGTATGGTGTACAATTTTGGTCGCCTAATTATAGGAAGTATGTCAACAAAATAGAGAGAGTACAAAGGAGATTTACTAGAATGTTGCCTGGGTTCCAGCAACTAAGTTACAGAGAAAGGTTGAACAAGTTAGGTCTTTATTCTTTGGAGCGCAGAAAGTTAAGGGGGGGACTTGATTGAGTTCTTTAAAATGATGAAAGGGGTAGACAGAGTTGACATGGATAAGCTTTTCCCCTTGAGGATAGGGAAGATTCAAACAAGGGGGCATGACAGGAGAATTGAGGGACAGAAGTTTAGGGGTAACATGAGGGGAACTTCTTTACTCAGAGAGTGGGGCTGTGTGGAATGAGCTTCCAGCAGAAGTGGTGGAGGCAGGATCGATTTTAACATTTAAAAGTAAAGTGGATAGGTATATGGACCGGAAGGGAATGGAGGGGTATGGTCTGAGTGCAGGTAGATGGGACTAGGGGAAAACAAATGGTCGGCACGGACTGGAAGGGCCGAGAGGGCCTGTTTCCGTGCTGTAATTGTTATATGGTTATATGGTTAAATGAATGAATGAATGAATGGATGAATGGATGAACGAATTGATGAATGAATAAATGAATGGATGATACTTTAAGATACATTAAGTTTAAGACACATACATTAATTCACAAGTAAGAATGTCATTGTTCTATCTGGGACATATGACAATGAGCACTCTTGACTCTTGACATGTCACGGTGAGATTCTTTGTATTGCATTCTTTGTCTTGTGTGAGGAATCTCTCCTCATGTGTGAGGGACGTCCCGCTGTGATGAGCCGAAGGGACAGTGCTGTCACGAATGGCAGAAGATGTGCTTACATCTACCACCAGGGCAAGCTGAAGGCATCCATTGACGCAGCCACCAAGAGGAAGCTCACGGTACTGCGCATGATGTCCGAGCAGCAACAGAAGATTTCCCACGTGCGGGTAAGGCAGCATCTGCGGGTGGGTGCATGTGATGGATGAATGGATGGATGAATGAATGAATGGATGAATGGATGAATGAAGGAATGGATGAATGGATGAATTAATGAATTAATGAATGGATAAATGGATGAAGGAATGAATGAAGGAATTGATGAATGAATGAATGAATGAATGAATGAATGAATGAATGAATGAATGAATGAATGAAGAAATGGTTGAATGAATGGATGAATGGATGAATGAATGGATGCATAGATGAATGAATGAAGGAATGGATGAATGAATGGATGAAAGAATGGATGAAGGAATGGATGAATGAATGCATGAAGGAATGGATGAAGGAATGAATGAATGAAGGAATGTATAAAGGAATGAATGAAGGAATTGATGAATGAATGAATGAATGAATGAATGAATGAATGAATCAATGAATGGTTGAATGAATGGATGAATGAATGGATGAATGAATGAAGGAATGGATGAATGAATGGAGGAATGGATGAATGAATGGATGCATAGATGAATGAATGAAGGAATGGATGAATGAATGGATGAAAGAATGGATGAATGAATGCATGAAGGAATGGATGAAGGAATGAATGAATGAAGGAATGGATAAAGGAATGAATGAAGAATTGATGAATGAATGAATGAATGAAGGAATGGTTGAATGAATGGATGAATGAATGGATGAATGAATGAAGGAATGGATGAATGAATGGATGAATGAATGAATGGGTGAATGAATGAATGAATGAATGAATGAATGAATGAATGAATGAAGGAATAGACGAATAAATTAATGAATGAATGAATCAATGAATGAATGGATGAAGGAATAAATGAATGGATGATACTTTAAGATACATTAAGTTTAAGATACATACGTTAAGTCACAAGTAAGAATGTCACTGTTCTATCTGGAACATATGACATAAACACTCTTGACTCTTGACATGTCACGGTGAGATTCTGTGTATTGCATTCTGTGTCTTGTGTGAGGGATCTCTCCTCATGTGTGAGGGACTTCCCGCTGTGATGAGCATTCTCCACTGCATGAGATGATTGAACGAATTATACTGTATTATCCAAGGTGATATGTCAAAGAGGGATTCTTTGTTTTGAGTACCATACACAAGGTATGCAATGAGTCTCCTCGTAAAGGGCACAAAGTTAAGAAGTGTTCATTAGAGTCCGCAATGGTCCCCCTTTCTTCTCGGCGCTCCCCCCCCCCCCCCACGCCGGGTCCCTCTTTGTTCTCTCAGCGTTGTGTCCTCGACCGATCTCTGGCACTCACCACCCACCCGGCATCGAGCGTCCACCACCGGGTCTTCTCTTGATGGCTCTGCAGCGCTCAAAGTCAAAGTCAAAAGAGTTTATTGTCTTGTGTCCCTGACAGGACAATGACATTCTTTCTTTGCATAGCACAACAGAACATAGTAGGCGTTGACTACAATTATATACGTAAATACACACATTAATTAATAAATTAATAAAGTGCAAATAACAGGTGGAGGGGTATTAATGTTTAGAGTTTTGTCCGAGCCAAGTTTAACAGCCTGATGGCTGTGGGGAAGTAGCTATTCCTGAACCGGGTCGTTGCAGATGAGCTTCCCACCTGTGATGATGGATCTCCCCACCTGTGAGGGATCTCCCCGCCAAAGTCAAAGGCAAAGGCAATTTTATTCGTCACATGGACATCACATGCAGTGAAATGAATTTACCAGCAGTGACACACTTAAAAAGAACACACAAGTTTCATCTTGACCACTTCCCGTCTGCACTCTATATTGATTTTCAAACAAACACTACCATATATCGCTATGATTGCAAACTTTAAAATGCAGTGGGTCCAGGTTTTTGTCGAGGTAGGAGTTGATTTGTGTCATGATCAACCTCTCGAAGCACTTCATCTCCACAGCCGTTGGTGCCACAGGTCGATAGTCATTGAGGCACATCACCTTGCTCTTCTTGGGCACCGGTATAATTGATGCCCTTTTGAAGCAGGTGGGAACCTCAGACCTCAGAAATGAGAGGTTGAAAATGTCCGTACAAACTCTAGCCAGTTGGTCCGCACAGGTGTTTAGAACATGACCTGGTATACCATCAGGACCAGGTGCTTTTCATAGACGGGGCAGGGGCATTCCCTGAGGGATTCGGTGGGTTGGAAGAGGTTTTGTCACCAAACGATATTGCCAAGTGCAGGAACTATCTCTGAAGTAGTGGGGAGGTGTGCGACTGCCCTAGGGCTACAGATATGCATGGAGGCGAGAATAATTTCTCATCATTTTTGGAGATGGTTGGAATTTCCTTTCATTATTGATAGCACAACATGAATTTTGCAGAATTCCAAAGAACACAGTTGTCAAAGTTCGTCTCTTAAAGAAAGCAGACAGCAACAAAATTGTTAAAGGTAAACCAAAGCAATCTTTTAATCAATTTGTCAGACGGGAGTGGCGAGATCTACAAAGAGCACACACGTTGCTCAGTGCTTCTCGGGTGGAACAGGCAGTTCAGACAGATATCTAATATGGTGCTGTGCTCAGACAATACATCTCTATATTAATACATTGTTAATACATTGTTTCAATGATTAGTATAAACCAAGCTTTTAAGATTTTCCCAGACTTTATTCTGCTGGGAAAATTCTCTTTTAAATTTGACCGCTTTCTGTTTTTCAACAAATTTCCTTTTTTAATTTACAGACCAAACCTGACCAAATTAAACTCTTTCAGAGTGAGGTCAGGATAAACTTGCTTTATTTGTTACGTAAGGCCAAAAAGTCAAAACTTTCTTTAAAAAAAACACTTTAGAATGCCTAAGAAGGAACTGCAGATGCTGCACAGAGAGAGGGAGTGTGTGCGAGAGAGAGAGAGCGGGAGTGTGTGCGTGAGAGAGATGGACAGAGAGAGGGTGTGTGTGTGTGAGAGGGACAGAGAGAGGGGGTGGGGGAGAGACAGGGAGCGAGTGTGTGTGAGAGGCAGGGAGCGAGAGACGGAGTGTGTGAGAGAGGAGGGGGGCACCAGAGTGTGGAGTGGAGAGAATTTCTGTATGAGGAGGGGGGGAGAGCGGAGGGAGTGGGGGGAGAGAGAGGAATGCAAATGTGCAGCTTGAAGGGACATTGGTCAGGTAGCATTTGGAGTATTGCATACAGTTCTGGTCTCTCCATTACAGGACTGATGTGGAGGCTTTGGGGAAGATGCAGAGATGGTTAACCAGAATAGTTTCAAAACAAGGAACTGCAGATGCTGGTTTACAATAAAGGACACAAAGTGCTGGAGTAACTCAGCGGGACAGGCAGCATCTTTGGAGAGATGGAATGGGTGACTGAAGTGATCCGAAACGTTACCGATTCCTTCCAGCATTTTGCGTCTACCTAAACAGCGCCTATCTATCCACGTGGCGGTGTGCCAGCAGGCTGGAGAATCAGGCAGCCTTGCCACAGAGCGGGCAGGTGAAGGGGCGCTGGCCGGTGTGGACTCGCCGGTGCTCCAGCAGGTGGTCAAGGCGGGTGAAGCCCTTACCACAGGACAGGGGAGGGGATGTTCACCGCTGTGGGTACACCGGTGCTGCCACAGGCTGGACATGCGGGTGAAACCCTTGCCACACTCAGCGCACACAAAGGGTCTCTCTCCGTTGTGTACCCGCTGTTGCTCCCGCAGCCCCCATGCTCTCTTGTCACAGTGGGAGAAGCTGCTCGCCGGCGTGAGTCCGCCGGTGCTGCCGCAACCCCCACGAGCTGTCAAAATCCTCACCGCAGTACGGGCAGTCGTAGGGCTGGCCACTGGTGTGCACGGGCTGGTGAGACAGGGCGTGGGAGACCATGGCAAAGTGCTCTCCACACTCTGGGCTGGGGACGGGACAGTCGCCGGCGTGCACGCGCTGGTGGGACAGCAGCTTGGAAGATTGGGTGAAGCCCTTGCCGCACTGGGAGCAGGGGCGCTCCCCCCGGTGTGGGTGCGCTGATGCACCAGCAGGGTCCCGGAGCGGTGAAGCCCTTGTCGCACTGGGGTGCAGGTGTAGGGGCGCTCCCCGGTGTGGGTGCACTGATGGACCAGCAGGGTCCCGGAGCGGATGAAGCTCTTGCCTTGCCCGCACTGGGCGCAGGTGAACGGGTGCTCCCTGGTGTGGGAGCGCTGGGTTGGTGGGACAGAAGGGTGCTTGGAATGGGTGAAGCTCTTGCTGCACTGGGCGCAGGGTGTAGGGGCGCTCCCCGGTGTGGGTGCGCTGGTGGGTACAGCAGGTTGCCGGACTGGGGTGAAGCCCTTGCCACACTGGGTGCAGGTGTAGGGGCGCTCGCCGGTGTGGATCTGCGCTGGGTGCACCAGCAGAGTGCAGGACTTGGTGAAGCCCTTGCCGCACTGGTCGCAGGTGTAGGGACGTTCGCTAGTGTGGTTGAACTTGTGCATGAGCAGGTTGGAAGAGCACGTGAAGCCCTTGCCACAGTGAGTGCAGGTGTAGGGGTGCTCATCGGTGTGGATGCGCTGGTGCACCAGCAGGTTGCTGGACTGAGTGAAGCTCTTGCCGCAGTCGCTGCAAGTGTAGGGGCGCTGCCCGGTGTGGGTGCGCTGGTGCACCAGCAGGTTGTTGGACTGAGTGAAGTTCTTGCCGCAGTCGCTGCAGGTGTAGGGGCGCTCCCCGGTGTGCAGGCGCCTGTGCTGCTTCAGCTCCCGTGACGACTTGAAGCCTTTGCCGCAGTCAGAGCAGGTGAAGGGCCTCTCACTGGAGTGCACGCGGTTGTGCCGCAGCAAGCTGCCGTTGTGGGTGAAGCTCTTGCCACACTCCGAGCAATCGAAGGGGCGTTCTCCCGTGTGCTTCAGCCAGGCCTTGCCACACACGTCGCTTCTCCTTGTTGTGCCCCGTCATGTGGTCCTCAAACGAAGCTCAGCCCCTTGAAGCTCAGCCCGCACACCGAGCAGATGGGGAGAAGGTGCTCACAAGCACCCTGGCCCGCCCTCAATGGCCACTCATCTCCCGGTCACTCTGTCCTCAGCAACGGCTCCTAAACCCTGCAGGAGGGGAACACAGAGGGTCAACAAGCTCGCAAACAGGACATTACTAGCACATATTGGGTGCGTTTATGGTGAAGGAAACCGTTATATAATTCTGAGCGGCACAGTGGCGCAGCGGTACAGTTGCTGCCTCAACGCCAGAGACCAGGGCTCGATCCTGACTATGGGTGCTGTCTGTGTGGAGTTTGTACGTTCTCCCCTTGACGTGCGTGGGTTTTTACTCCGGGTGCTCCAATTTCCTCCAACATTTTTTAAAAGTATTTTTTTATTAGAAGCATTTACAAAACAAGATCATTTCATGTATAACAGTCATACATTGCTAATATTATCAATATTATCAATTATTTAATGACTGCTTAATATTTTTTTCTGTCTCTGTCTCCCTCTGTCTCTGTGGCTCTCTCTCTCTCTCATGCTCATTGTCTCTCTCTCTCTCTCTCTTTCTCTTTCTCCCTCTCTGCGTCTCTCTCTGTCCCTCTCTCTGTCTCTCCCTGTCTCTCTCTCTCTCTCACTGTCCCTCTCTAGTCTATCTCGCTGTCTGTCTGTCTCTCTCTCTCTCTGCCTGTTTGCTCTCTCTGTCTGTCTCTCTCTCTCTGTCTGTCTCTCCCTCTTTATGTCTCTCTCTCTCTGTCAGTCTCACTCACTGTCTCTCTCTCTGTCTGTCTCTCTCGCTCTGTCTCACTTTCTCTGTCTCTTTGTCTCTCTCTCTGTGCCTCTCCGTCTCTCTCCATCTCTCTCTGTCTATTTCTGTCTAACTCTCTGTGTTTCTCTGTGTTTCTCTCTCCTTATCGCTATCTCTCTTTCTCTCTCTCTCTTTATGTCTCTCTGTCCCTGTGTGTGTGTCTCTCTCTCTGTCTGTCTCTAACTCTGCTCTCTCATTCTCTTTCTCTCACTCTGTAGCTCTCTGTCTCTGTGAGTATCTGTCTCTTTCTTTCTTTCTTTCTCTCTCTCTCTCTCACACACTCTCTCTCTCTCTCTCTCTCTCGCGCGCTCTCTCTCTTTCTTTCTCTCTCTGTGTCTGTCTCTGTCTGTCTCTCTCATCACCCTCTCTCTTTCTGTCTCTCTCTCTCTCTGTCTCTCTATGTCTTTCTCTCTCTCTGTATTTTTCTCTGTTGCTTTCTCTTTTTATATCTCCCTGTGTCTCTGTCTCTAACTGTTTCTCTCTCTTTCTGCCTCTCTCTGACCCCCCTCTCTCTCTGACCTCTCTCACTCCTCTCTCTCTCTCTCTCTCTCTCTCTCTCTCTTTGTCTGTCTCTCCCTCTCACTCTCTCTTTCTCTCTCTCTCTTTTCTCTGTACCTGTCTCTCTGTCTCTCTGTCTCTCTCTCTCTCTGTCTGACTCTCGTTCTCTCTGTCTCTCTCTGTATCTCTCTCTGTGTATGTCTCTCTCTCTCTCTCTCTCTCTCTCTCTCTCTCTCTCTGTCCGTCTCTCGCTCTCTCTTTCTTTCTCTCTCTCTTTCTTTCTCTCTCTCTGTCAGTCCCTGTCTCTCTCTCGCACCTCTCTCTCTTTCTGTCTCTCTCTCTGTATCTCTCTCTCTCCTCTCTCTCCTCTCTCTCTCTCTCTCTCTCTCTCTCTCTCTCTCTCTGTCTTTTTTTATATAGATAGAAAATAATAAAGAAAGAATAATAATAGTATGATAAAGAAGAATGGAATAATTTACTAATAATACAACATTGGAGATATGTTTGTAAATTATAAAGTATATCTTTTCATCTAATCCTTGATTCGAGTTTCAGTCACGTTCTCGTGCCGAACCAGTTCACCCCTTCAAATAATCGATAAATAGAGACCATATCCTGATATAAAGTTCTTGTTTGTCCATTAAGATAAGTCTGATTCTTTCCAAATGTGGGGTCTCCGACATTTTCATAATGCACATTTTAATTGTGGGTGTTATCGGCCTTTTCCAAAATTGTAATATTAATTTTTTCCCAATTATTATACTATAGTCGGCTTGTAGTAAGTGTTAGACTTTGTTCTGATATTCCAAATATTATTAGTTTTGAGTCAGGATCTAATTGGGTGTTGACAACTTCCACCAACATTTCAAAGACGTTCAGGGTTGTGGATTAATCGCCTCCGCAAAATTGTTAAATTGTCCCTAATTTGCGTAGGATAGTGCTAGTGTACGGGGTGATCGCTGGTCGGCGCGGACTCCCCGTGCTGCATCTCTAAACTAAACTAAACCAAAGAGGGGTCTCAACCCAAAATGTCACCTATTCATTCTCTCCACAGATGCTGCCGGACCCGCTAAGTCACTCCAGCACTTTGTGTCTATCTTCACCACAGATGCTGCCTGACCCGCTGAGTTACTCCAGCACATTCTCACTGTCGCTCTCTCTCTGTCTCTCTGTCTGTCTCTCTCCCTCTTTGTCTCTCTTTCTTTCCGCCCCCTCTCTCTCTCTCTCTCTCTCTCTCTGTCCCTCTCTCTCTCTCTCTCTCGCACTGCCTGTCTCTTTCTCTCTTTGTCTCTATCCCTCCCTCTCTGTGTCCCTCTCTCGCTCCCCTCTCTGTCTCTCTCTTTCTATCACTCTCTCTATGTGCCGCTCTCTCTCTCTCTCTGTTCTCTCTCTCTCCATGTCTCCTCTCTGTCCCCCTCTGTCTCTCTCTCTCTCTCTCCCTCTCTCTCTCTGCAACAGGCCCCCCCTCTCTCTCTCTGTCCCCCTCTCTCTCCCTTTCTCTCTCCGTCCCCCTGCTCTCTCTCTCTCTCTGTACCTCTCTCTCTCACACACACACTCTCTCTCTGTCCCCCCTCTCTCCCTCTGCCCCCCCCCTCTGTCTGTCTCTCTTTATCCCACTCACTCTGTCCCTCTCTCTGTCTCCCTCCCTCTATCTCTCTCTCTCTCTCTCTCTCTCTCTCTCTCTCTCTCTCTCTCTCTCTCTCTCTCTCTCTCTCTCTTCTCTCTCTCTCTCTCTCTCTCTCTCTCTCTCTCTCTCTTCCTGTCCTTTATATTCCTGGCCAGCTTCCCCTCGTACTTCATCTTTTCAGCCCGTATTGCCCGCTTTGTTTCCTTCTGTTGTCATATGAAAGTTTGCCAATCTTCTGGCTTCCGGCTACTGTTTGCTGTGTTATATACATCTTTTCTTTTAGTTTTTATTCTATCCCAAACTTCTCTTGTGAGCCACGGTTGCCTCCTACTGCCCTTAGAATCTTTCTTCCGATTTGGAATGAAAAGAATCCTGTGTCTTCCGGATTATGCCCAGAAATTTCCTGCCATTGGCTGTTCCACCGGCATTTCTCTGCTAGGATCCTTTTTCCAGTCTCCCTTGGCCGGCTCCCCTCTCATGCCTTCATTGTCCTCTTTGTTTCCCTCGCTCTCTTTCTCTGCCCTCCCTCTCTGTCTCTAAATCTCTCTCTCTTTCTGCCTCTCTCTCTGTCCCTCTCTGTTTTTCTCTCTTTCTCTCTGCCTCTCTCTGTCTTTCTCTCACTCTCTGTCTCTTTCTGCCTCTCTCTCTCTCTCTCTCTGTTACTCTCTATTTCTCTCTCTCTTTAACTCTCTCTCTCTCTCTCTCCTCTCTCTCTGTCTCTCTCTGCCTCCTCTCTCTCTCTCTTCATGTCTCTCGCGCTCTGTTTCACTCTCTCTCTCCCCCTCTCTCCTTCTCTCTCCTCTCCCTAACTCTCTCTCTGTTACTCTCTATTTCTCTCTAGCTTTCTTCCCCTCTCTCTCTCTGTCTATCTCTGCCTCTCTCTTTCTCTCTCTCTGTGTTTATCTGTGTATCTCTCTATCCCTCCCTCTCTCTCTCTCTCTCTCTCTCCCACTCTCTCTGGGACAGGGGATTTGGGTGAACACAGACCGATTCCTGCCAATCGTGGGCCTAACTGCAGATAGATACATAACGTACTCAACACATAGGACAGGAAAGAGAAATGATCTGCAAATAGAAACGCCATTGGCCAGGACAGATATTTATAAAGATTCGTTCTTCGCAAGAATCGCAATGGAATGGAATAAACGAGACAACAATATTGTCTAAATGCTTAAGAAGGAATGCAGATGCTGGAATAATCAAAGAGAGGCAGAGGGGTTGTAAAATGAGAATAGACCCAATAGGTAGCAAGGTGAAAAGTGGCAGGCAGACAAATCCAGGGCAAAAGTCAAAAAGGGCCCACCTTTCAAACATAATTCTATAAGGAGTAAGAGCGTTGTAAAAACAAGCCTGAAGGCTTTGTGTCTCAATGCAAGAAGCATTTGTAATAAGGTGGATGAGTTGAAGGTGCAGATAGTTATTGATGATTATGATATAGTTGGGATCACAGAGACATGGCTCCAGGGTGACCAAGGCTGGGAGCTGAACATCCAGGGATATTCAATATTCAGGAGAGATAGACAGAAAGGTAAAGGAGGTGGGGTAGCGTGTTGCTGGTTACAGAGGAGATTAACAAAATAGAAAAGGAAAGGACATTAGCTTGGAGGATGTAGAATCGATATGGGTGGAGCTCCGAAACTCTAAGGGGGCAGAAAACGCTAGTGGATGTTGAGCTACAGGCCACCTAACAAGTAGTAGTGGAGTTGGGGATGGCATCAAACAGGAAATTAGAAATGCGTTGCAACAAAGGTAAAACAGTTTATATTGGGAGACTTCAATCTACATATAGATTGGGTGAATCAAAGTGGCAGGGGTGCTGAGGAAGAGGATTTCTTGGAATGTATGCGGGATAGTTTTCTAAACCAACATGTAGAGGAACCAACGAGCGAACAGGCAATTCTAGACAGGGTATTGAGTAATGAGGAAGGGTTAGTTAGCAGCCTTGTTGTGTGTGGCCCCTTGGGCAAGAGTGACCATAATATGGTTGAGTTCTTCATTAGGATGGAGAGTGACATTGTTAATTCAGAAACACGGGTCCTGAACTTAAAGAAAGGTAACATTTATAAGGTCTGAGACGTGAATTGGCCAAGATCGACTGGCAAGTGATTCTTAAAGGGTTGACGGTGGATAGGCAATGGAAGGCATTTAAAGACTGCATGGATGAACGACAACAATTGCTCATCCCAGTTTGGCAAAGGATGAAGCATACAAATTAGCCAGAGAAAGCAGCCTACCAGAGGACTGGGGATTAATTCAGAGTCCCAAACAGAGGAGGACAAAGGGCCTTAATTAGGAAAGGGAAAATGGATTATGAAAGAAAACTGGCAGGGAACATAAAAACTGACTGCAAAAGTTTTTATCGATATGTGAAGAGAAAAAAATTAGTTAAAACAAATGTAGGCCCCTTGCAGTCAGAAACAGGCGAATTATGGGGGAACAAGGACATGGCAGACCAATTGAATAACTACTTTGGTTCTGTCTTCACTAAGGAAGACATAAATAATCTGCCGGAAATAGCAGGGGATCGCGGGTCAAATGAGATGGAGGAACTGAGTGAAATCCAGGTTAGCCATAAAGTGGTGTTAGGTAAATTGAATGGATTAAAGGCCGATAAATCCCCAGGACCAGATAGGCTGCATCCCAGGGTACTTAAAAAAAGGAAAGTAGCCCCAGAAAATAGTGGATGCCTTAGTGATAATTTTTCAAAAACTCTTTAGATTCTGGAGTAGTTCCTGAGGATTGGACGGTAGCTAATGTAAACCCACTTTTTAAAAAGGGGGGGGGGGAGAGAAAACGGGGAATTACAGACCAGTTAGTCTCACATCGGTAGTGGGGAAACTGCTAGAGTCAGTTATTAAAGATGGGACAGCAGCACATTTGGAAAGTGGATAAATCATTGGACAAAGTCAGCATGGATTTACAAAAGATAAATCAATCTATTTCGTTGTCTTAAAATGAGATAATGACAATAAATTGAATACAATACAATAGAATGTCTGACAAATCTTATTGAATTTTTTGAGGATGTAACTAGTAAGTGAATTAAGGAATAAGCAGTGGACGTGTTATATCTGGGCTTTCAGACGGCTTTCGACAAGATCCCACACAAGAGATTAGTATACAAACTTTAAGCACATGGTATTGGAGGTTCACTATGGATGTGGATAGAGAACTGGCTAGCAGACCAGGAAACAAAGGGTAGAAGCAAACGGGTCCATTTCAGAATGGGCAGGCAGAGACTAGTGGGGTACCCGCAAGGCTCAGTGCTGGGACCCAGCTATTTACAATATATCGCTATTAATGATCTGGATGAGGGAAATTGAATACAACATCTCCAAGTTTGCTGATGACAGCTGGGGTTAGTTGTGAGGAGAATGCGAGGAGGCTGCAAGGTGACTATGGATAGGCTGGTGAGTTGGTCTCCAAAACTGAGGAAAGACATTCTTGTGATAGAGGGAGCACAGAGAAGGTTCAACAGATTCCTAGGATGTCAGGACTTCCATATGAAGAAAGACTGGATAGACTCGGCTTGTACTTGCTAGTATTTAGAAGCAATTAAGGGGGGATCTTATAGAAACTTACAAAATTCTTAAGGGGTTGGATAGGCTAGATGCAGGAAGATTGTTCCTTTTGTTGGGAGGGGGGGGAGGTCCAGGACAAGGGGTCACCGTTTAAGGATAAGGGGGGAAATCTTTTTGGACCGAGACGAGAAAAACATTTTTCACACAGAGAGTGGTGAATCTGTGGAATTCTCTGCCACAGAAGGTAGTTGAGGCCAGTTCGTTGGTTATATTTAAGAGGGTTAGATGTGGCCCTTGTGGATAAAGAGATCAGGGGGTATGGAGAGAAGGCAGGTAAGGGATATTGAGTTGGATTATCAGCCATGATCATATTGAATGGCGGTGCAGGCTCGAAGGGCTGAATGGCCTACTCCTGCACCTACATTCTATGTTTCTATGTTTCTACGTTTCTCTGGGTGGGAACGTTTCTGCACATCTAAGTCCCAAATGGCCACAGATTCACAATTCCCTGTGCGGAAAGGTTTCTCCTCATCTCAGTCCCAAATGGCCACAGATTCACAACTCTCTGGGTGGAAATGTTTCTCTCTCATCTAATAATTCCTAAATGACTGACCCCTTATTCTAAACTGTGTGTGGCCCCCTGGTTCTGGACTCCCCCACAACATCAGGAACATGTTCAATCCTGTCTCTCAGCGTGTCCAAACCTTAATAATCTTTAATGTTTTATTTTGGATGTTTCAATAAGATGCCCTCTCATCCTTCTAAACTCCAGAGTGTACAAGCCCAGCCGCTCCATTCTCTCAGCATATGGACAGTCCCGCCATCCCGGGGAATTAAACTTTTAACCTACGCTTGGGCTCCCTCAATAGCAAAAATGTCCTTCCCTGGAGTTTGGAGGGAGAGATAGAGAAAGGGGAAGAAAGAGAGGAGGAGAGAGAGGGACAGAGAGAGGTAGGGAGAGGAGAGAGGCAGAGAGTGAGAGAGAGGCAGAGAGGGGCAGAGAGGCGGAGAGAGAGTGTTGCCTGGTTTCAGCACCTCAGTTACAGCGAAAGGTTGAACAAGTTGAACAAGTTAAGGGAGAACCAGTGGATGGTTATATCTAGATTTTCAGAAGGATTTCGACAAGGCCCCACATAAGATATTAGTATACAAACTTAAAGCACACGGTATTGGGGTTCAGTATTGATGTGGATAGAGAACTGGCTGGCAGACAGGAAGCAAAGGGTAGGAGTAAACGGGTTCTCTTCAGGAATGGCGGGCAGTGACTCAGTGGGGTACCGTAAGGCTCAGTGTTGGGAGACGTACCCAGCTATTTACAAAATAAATATATGAATGATTTGGATGAGGGAATTGAATGCAACATCTCCAAGTTTGTGAGATGACACTAAGCAGTGGGGTAGTGTTAGGTGTGAGGAGGATTCTAGGAGGCTGCAAGGTGACTTGGATAGGGCTAGTGTGAGTGGGGAAATGCATGGCAGAAGCAGTATAATGTGGATAAATGTGAGGTTATTTATTTGGTGGCAAAAACTATGGAGGTTGACTATTATCTGAAAGGTGGCAAATTAGGAAAAGGGGGATGCAACGAGACCTGGGTGTCATGTACACCAATCATTGAAAGTAGGCATGCAGGTGCAGCAGGCAGTGAAGAAAGCGAGTAGTATGATAGCATTCATAGTGAAAGGATTTGAGTTTGGAGCAGGGTCTACTGTAGTTGTACAGGGTTTTGGTGAGACCACAACGTGGAGATCAAGAGAGGGGGGAGAAATAGAGAGAGGGGGAAAGGGAGAGAGGCAGAGAGGGAGAAAGGGGGAGAGAGAATGTTGTCTGGGTTTCAGCACCTAAGTTACAGAGAAAGGTTGAACAAGTTAGGTCTTTATTCTTTGCAGCGCAAGAAGTGTGATATACCCTTTATGCTCACAATAAATACTCAAAGACTAAATCCTGGAAGCAAGAGATTTCTTTATTTTACGAGTCTGCAGACCGGGTGCCTCTCCAACCTGATGACACACTGAAGCCAGGAGATCATCTCCCCTTTATACACAAAAATCATTACATTCAATTTCTCCTCGGACCTCTCTCCAATCAGAGTCGGAGGTGCACATCTGTAGGTACAACCCACCGTACATATCCCTCGCACCTCCCATATCATCACATTGCATGTTCAAAGCATAACATGTTCATGGTAAATGAGCAATTTCTTGACCAGGGTTGGGTGTGTTGTAATATTCATTTTTTCTATTTAAGCATGCTCAGTTTGCTCATAATGACCTGGCCCAGTTTCCCACACCTCCTAGTGAACCCCTTTCAGTTTTCCTATATCAGCACTAAAAGCTAAGCTATAGTGATCTAGGGTCCCATCCATCACTCCTTTCCACTGAATAGGGATCTCTCTACATCAGCCCCACCCCTCCTATAGCGAGACAAAGCTATCTCTTCTTACTCTAAGGCCTCAAGGATGGGTCTGGCAACCTTCAGACACTGCTGTCAGAATCTCCTCTCCCAGCCCCTCTCTGTTTGAATTCTCTTTAAAAACTCCTTTCTTTAATAGGGTTTAATAGTAAGATTAAACGAGAACTCACCTGTTCGAAGTTTGATCGTTATTTTACGAGGAGTTACGATGAGGGGATTACGTGAAGAGCCCGCCTCACGCTGGTAACGGCATACTTCAAAGCAACGGCATGAAAAACACAGAACAGCAAAGCCGGAGTACATAGTAAGGCTCATAAAAAAGACTTAGAACCACCATTTGATCATTTATTTTACGAGGGTGGGAGTGGTAGGGCACGTAACCCCCCTCATCGTAACTCCTCGTAAAATAACGATCAAACTTCGAACAGGTGAGTTCTCGTTAATTCTTACTATTTTACTTCGGAGTCACGTGAGTGACTGACGTGAAGAGTTTTTAAAGCTTTCTGTGTTTTTTATGTCGTAGAATTAATCCGTTACGACAGTCCGGCTAAGTAAACACATACATGAGAAAGCAGACAATTGTTAGATCTTTTCCACAATTAAATTTTTTAATGGTTAAAAGACCATATAATACCCTCCTTATATTTGAGAGGAAAAATGATTACAAGTGGACAAAAAGATATCAGTGACTACACAACTGATTATAGCAATTAATAGCAAACAAAGCAGGTGATTATAGTGCTGCCCAACAACCACCGCGTGTCCAAAGCTTGTCATAGTGTGAACAGGTGTGTTGTAGAACTTTGAAAAAGTTTCTTCTTTACTCCACCCTGCGATTTTTAAAATATGCTCGAGAGGTACTCCCGCCCCTTCGCCGCGGACGTAGACTGCCGCCCTGGTGGAGTGAGATTTGAAGACATCAGTGTCTACTCCCGCTAAAAAAAACCAACACCTGTTTCAACCATTTTGAGATAGTTTGAACTGAAGCTTTGTGTGTGGCTTTTTGTGCGTAAGCAGCAATGTCTTTTTCGTTTCCTCGAAAAGTGTCCGTAACTTTAATATATTGGTTCAAATGTCTAAACCACACACCAAAGCAGGCTCAATATGAAAAAGCTTGAAAGGTTTACCTTTGTTCCAGATCTCCCTGGTCTACTTTGTTTGATCAGATCGTAAACATAGAATACAACATTATCTGTAGTCACATGCATACAGTCTAAACGCAACATTTGTAAAGTTTGCACTCTTTGGCTGAGACCAGTGACATTAACATGACCAATTTCAATGTTAACCTATCCAATGGCAACCCTTCAATTGGCGTCCATTCTCTAAGTAGAGCAAGTTACTATGCTCACATCCCAAATCTCTGTATATCTAGTTTTGGGCGGATTCATCATGTGAAAAATTCCTTTCATGCAACGTGATATTAATGGATGCGACCCAATTGATTTCTCACCAGTCATAAGTCCTATAAGGACGACAAGGCACTGCGTGCAGTGTTAATGGCACTGTAAACTTAAATGTTGCCCCAAAGTGCAAATTTGGCAAGGAATTCCAAAACATGAGTAACATTCAACAAATCATCAGAAAATATTTGACTGTGTGCAAAATTCTTCCCATTTCTTAATATGTGTCATATATTGTTTCTGTGTGCTATCTCGCCATGATGCGCCAATAACTGTCAAAGTTTGCGTCCGACAATCCCAGTTCCTGTAGTGGTCTGGTCAAAACCTGCCCAGATTAACAAAATTCATATATGCATATAATGGGTAACCTTCATTTGATACTGGATTAGTCCAAGATATCACTACAGTTAGGAATCTGCATATACGGTTCTTTAATCATATTCAGCATAACTGGGAACCAAGGTTGAGTTGCCAATTTGGCACTACCAACAATCCGGAAGCTGAAATCTTGCTCTATTTTCTTCAAGCATCTCTGGATCAAGAGCAAATGGTGGAAAAGCATAAAAGAACACATTTTTTCCCCAGTGTAATGAAAATGCTCTACTACTGCAACTGCATCCCGGGATCGTGTTCCCAAGACACATAATGAGCAATTGATGATTAAGCTGGATGCAAACAAATCAATTTCTGGCAACCCAAATCGTCTAACAATATTCTTAAATATTCTGGCTTAAGCATCCATCCCGTATTATCTTTAAAATCCTGGACCTTTCATCTGCTAAAACCACATTGTCTTTACCTGAATATAGCTTGCTGAAATCCATATCTGCCGACCAATACACCATTGCCGATATCTCATTGACCAGACACAATCACATGATACTGATCTAACTCCCCCCATGTGATTAATGTAAACCAACACAGCACAGCCGTTTTATTGTCTAATTGGGTAATTAAATAACACAATGCAGACCTTGTTTAGCACAACAATATGCTTTAAGCCCATAAAAGGCCCCCAATAACTCCAAATAGTTAATACCATACTTATTGGAGAAAACACTTGCTCTTCAGTTTTTTCCATCTACCTCCACAACTGGAAGATAAATCTGTGGCCCCCCAGTGCCGAGAGCACTAGCATCTGTTTGGAAAAACCATTTCAGGCTGTTTAATCATGATCTTCTTAGCACTTGTGGGACATTTTCAAACCCAACCAATTGCAATTCCAATACTGCTTCCTTGTTAATTGCATAGGTCTGGTCAAAGTGACCTTAGCCTTATCTTAAAAGAGCCCTTACTTTGTCCCTTTGAAGATTTTGATAATGTAAATGGCCCAAATTCCACTGCCGGAAATGCTAGGCCACCAGTGTAACCAATGACTTTTGCCACTTCTCGGATGAGGGATAAGGTTTGTGAATGAGGTAATTACACATTTGCAAAATATCATTTGTCTTCTTTGCTGGCAAAGTAACTAACATAGTCACTGAGTTAAATTACAAACCCCAGAAAATCAATTGATTGAACTGGCTGCAGCTGGGATTTAATTGGATGAATTAAGAATCCAAGCTCTTTAAACAAAGCTTTAGTAACTGAAATTGAGTGCTCAGCTGACTCTTGATTATGCGTTAATAATCAGAATATCATCCAGATAAGCCATTACAATGTGTTTCTGTGCTCTTAATTGAGCTAAAACTGTTTCAACAGTTTTGTAAAGTAGTCTAGGAGCCGAACTAATCCATTTGGTAAAGCTTGAACTGCCAGAATTGCACCTGTCCAATAAAACTTTAAGTATCTACTCCGAAAAAGAGATGAATTGGTACAGAATAATAGGCGTCTTTCAAATCAAATCTAGCCATATAAGAACCTGCTGAAATCAAAATATTTTGCAGTAATTGAATGTCTCCATCTAAAATGTTTGAATTCTACAAACTTATTTTAGACCAGTAAGGTCTTAGAAATAATTCTCACAACCACCATCTCTTTTCATATCTCTGCGAAATATATTAGAGACAAATTGATGCTTATTTCACAAGTTATTCCAAGTACCCCTTTTTCCGGATAATTTTGTCAATTTCCACATTAATCCCATTCTTTCTTCTCTGGAGAAAAAACACATAAGCATAAGCAGGTTTATTCCTGTACAGGAAATAACTATCTCTCTATG